>JAZHYW010018263.1:0-15851 GCA_037355805.1 Ixodes ricinus
CCGTAAATACAAGGCAAAAGAACGGCAAGCAGACGCTACAAATCCGACACCCACCGCCTCCGCGCTCACTGCCTACTCCGTAAATAGAACATATTACGGCTCACCATAATAGCGCCTCTACTAAAACCCACCAGAAAAAGTGACGTACCGGGACCGACTCGTCCCGAGATGCATACCGTTTCCGGAAAAAATGTGAGGAGGGTAGGGGGAGAGGCGGCTTCAGAAGAAGTTGCCTTGCGGAGGCTAGGCTCGTGACGTCATGCCATCCCCCTGATTTTAGTATTGCAGCGCGAAATTCCGACTATGAGCGCATCGCTCTAAAGAATGCTTTGGCTACATATGCAGTTAAGCCTTCAGCATGTTATGCAAAGCACTCGTACATCAATCGCCGTACTTCAGTTCTACTCACCTGCCATGTAGATTACTTTCGTGTCGTAGAACGATCCTTTTGTTCGCGGGTCTCCGGCCCAGTAGACCTGGTACACCTTGTCGTCTTCAACTACACCGCTAAAGTCCCTTACATCGTCGGAACTCACGACAGGCTGGGTCTTGTCGAGTATAAATTCTACTAAAACACAAGACATCGTAGAGCCCGGGCAGGATCGACAAGTTGGAGCAAGCGGGCAAACAAAACGAGTCGAGAGCGATCGTTCATGGAAGCTCGGCGAAGCCTCTATGGGCGAAGCGAAAGTGGCGTGTTCGGCGTTTCGGCGGGCTTCTGATCAGGGTTGTCGGTCGATTGCGTGTGATATCTCTAACATCAGCGGTTTTATGGGCTCACGTCCCGAAATCGTTTTCTCGTGCATAGATTATTTTTCGTATTCATAGATTTGACGAAATAGTGGTATCCGAACGAACTTTATGTCCTTTGACCGTACGTCTGTCTGCACGTCAAAGCTTTTTGACGTACAGTCAGAGACAATCGATGTACAATCAGAATCGCAACCAAGAAATCTTGACCGCATTTAGCGGCGGCCGACTGCCACCAGGAAACCATCAGAAAGCGGACAAGCGGGGTCTGACTGGAGTTTGACTGTCGGTCAGAGTAATTTGTTGGCCAATCAGACATGCTTGACGTACAGTCAGGCACAGTCAGCGGTCCACTAGAAAACATTGACTGCCAAACAGGGTTACATTGATGGATTTTTTCATTCGGGCCGCTATACACAAACGCTCGGCGTTGACGTCACGCGGCTCTGCGGACGCGCTGCTGTCGGTACGGCTGATCAGCAGACGCTTTACCTCAAGCGAATCTTGTTTCGGCGCATGCGCAGGGCCCACACTTGTCGCCGCTGAAAGCTGACTTGTTAGCGTGTTAATGTGATGTGACGTCATGACGACTTGCCATGACGTCACATCAGCGGTCCTTGAGGTTGCCTTCTTAGGCGACCACAGTTGCCTTCTTAGGGGAGCCGGCCGCGATAATGACGAATCGCATGTCCGGAAGGGCGGAGCGATAACTTTACCGGCGCTCTTTCCTGTTTAGTTTCGGTTTGACGCCATTTACCAAAGTGACATTTCTCGACCCCGCAGCGTCTACTAGGAATTTTTTATCAAAATTTGACGACACGGTTAGACCATACTGTGGTCGATCTTCAATCCTCTAAATACATTATGTGCCCTCAAGTGAAAAATTAAAAAGTTATTTAAAACATTTTAGTTAATTATTTAACTAATTACCTAATTTCACCTTTTTTCTAGAGGCCGCCATGGCCACTAACACTTCCCCAGGGCTCAAATTACTCTATCTGACGTTTCCCTTTCTTGAAAATTTGGTGCTGCTAAAAAGAAAAACACCCTCTATAGTGTAGGCTACGTCTGGACTCGAGGTAAAACAAAGTATAGAAATAAAAAAAGAAGGTGTACTTTTTTTTAGGTTTTGGGAAGAAGACGTAACGAGTAACGCAACTACGTTACCCGTTACTCGAAATTAGCACCGTAAGTACGTTACCCTTTACTGTTTTCAAAATGTATAACGAGTACGTTACTACGCTACCGAAAAAAAAAAAGTTACGCGTTCCCAGTAACGCCGTTACTAGTAACGCGTGCCCGCCATCGATTCCCCATAGGTCATCTTTGTGATATCCCACACAGCCTGGTGACAGTCTGGGGGGGGGGGGGGTAGGGAGGGAACTGGTTTAGAAAGGTGGAAGGAATCCTATGTTTACCTTTTTACACTCAGGCTAGGTGGCGCAATCTACGGCCCGTTACAAAGGGTATACACCTTCACATCCATCCAACATCCGTCCATCAGCGCCAAAAGTGCATCGTCACAACACCTCGTTGTCTTTGTGCGTTTGCTGTATTTGGCTAAACGAATCACGCACAGAAACAAAAAGCGGAGGATCACGCCGCATGCGCGATTGGTGTATCCATTAATAGAAAACGCACGAAAACAGTCAGCCCCATGACGACGCAGTTTTGACGCCCCTTGATTGACCTCATCGGATAGTACGACGTTGGCTGCCGTAGGACTTACACTCTAAGAAAAAAGGAGTGTAATCGGGTGCATCGGGCGCACATGCACCCCTTTCCTGGAAGATGCACCCTCCGTTACCCAGCCAGTGTACCTAGTACACCGACCATGAGCATCCTCCTCTCCCTTAAAAACCTCTAAGTGATATCAGTGCACCCAGCTTAGTACACCGCCATGCTAACCACGCGCCCTGATCAGCTTGTGCTTGGATCGGATAAGGTTGGATCTTTGGGGCTTTGTATATTGAAGGAGCCTAATCAAGACGGCTCTTATTTATTGATTAAGATTAAGCTTGTCTCAACAATGTTTTCAATATGTAGCTAGCATAATTATTTCTCTGCCACCGAAAGCTTATAGCTTCGGTTAAAACCGAAACGGAAACGTTCCAAATCGAGCCACACGTGAAAGAAAGAGAAAACTAACATGGTGACGTAGATGCGCAGTGCGCTGGTTTTCTTGTTAGCGACGTGGTGGTTGGCGGGTGGCGGGCAGCGCCGTGACGCTATTGACGCTATTGTGGTGATTGACGCCAGTGCTGCTCGGTGTACTAGAGTGAGCAAAATGCTCGCATTCAAATCGCGACGATGAACTGCCTGCGCTTGTATGACTGCCAACAGGCGCCAAAAGGGTTGCGATGCAGCGCGGGCGGTCGCTGACAAGCGCTGCTGTACATACGGCAGACTTGTGTGGAACGCGTTACAAGTAATGGATTACTTGTAACTGATTACATCTTACTGTAATTTTGTAACGCTTCAATTATTCCTTTAAGGAGTAACGATCTTTGTAATTGAATTGCTTTTTTGCTGTAATCGGTTACAAAATTACCCATTACAATCTTCCTCAAAATATTTTTTCTTTTTTCGGGGGGGGGGGGGGGGGGGAGGGGAGCGTGTTGGAGTCACTCAGCTCTGGACAACGGTCTTTTTTTTTTCGGAACGACTAAGCACAGCATTTTGAGGATTAGTAGGCCACTTCACTATGCTTCTTTTCCTGGGTACATTTTTTTTTTTTGGGGGGGGGTACACCGCAGACTACGTTTGAGTATGAAAAATGACTTTATCCAGCCTCTTGTGGGAAATGTATTTAAAAAGCGATCCTTTTATTTCATTTTATTTTTTCACAAGAGGGATTGGTTGTGTGGCGTCACTCACTCAGCGTTAAGCAAAAACGGTCAAGGCTTTCCTTTTATATTTTGGAACAACTGAGCACGAGATCCCAAGAATTATGCAAACGTAATAAAAAAAGTTGAATTGAAAAGAAACGTGGGAAGTTAATCGACTACATTAGAGTAACTTTCGATTACTTTTTTGAGGCTGTAATTGTAATTGTAATCGGTTACTTCTTACAGAGAAGTAATTCTAATTGTAATCGGCTACTTCTTACAGCGAAATAATTGTAATTGTTATCTGTTACTCTTTTTTAGTAACGTGTACAAGTCTGGTATACGGTACGCCGAGCACGAGAACGTTTTCGCTTTCGCACGGCAAAGGAGTCTCAACGATAAAGCAGAGTCCTGCGTCATCAGCAAGCTAACGCTGCTCGAGACTCCAACGCTCAAATTCTAGCAGAGCGGACGCGGTCAGTCAACGTGGTCGCGGTCAACGTAGTCGTGGTTAATTCTTCATTTTATGTTATAATGTGGGCTATATGGCGTAAAACAAAGGATCTTCAAACTTCCCGTTTTTGGGGTCACTTTTGGGCTAGGCAGTTTCTTTAGAACTATGGGGCTGTCCTGTTCACTCGGTATTGACAGCAGAGTAGACGCTATGCTTGTTTTAGGCCAATCGTGTCTCCGGGTAGAGTCACGTGCTTACAGTCTCCAAGCTAGAGATAAGGCGGAGCACGGCACCTGCCTGAAGGCGAAGGGCACAGATAGCATCCACTGCACTATCAACTTTCGGTAGAACTTTCAAGAGGGTATAAGTGACAAATCATCTCGTTGTGTTTATTGTTGGGATGCCCCTGAAGATAAGCCTTTGTGAGCGAACCTCCTTTAGGCCTTGAAGGAGCTGCTTCCCTACTGTTCTTCTCTTTTTCTCTCTCTCCTTAGCTGAAAGCGTGGAAGAAGGCGCGCAGTCGCCGGACCAACCAACCGGAGGCATTCTGATCACTTGACTCTGCTCTCTGGGCGCGAATAACGCCAAAAGCGTGATCACGTGGTAAGGGTTTCATGGTTGACGTTGTTAAGTAACGAAATATTTTGTTTGTAATAAGTGAGATTTGTTTTAGAAACGTTTATCTTTCTATAGTTGCGTCGGCATTGTTTTTTAGTTTTTTTTTATCTGCCTACGTTTGTGTCGGCATCTTTGGGTCATTTGCTGTACGCTCACAGGGGAGCATGAACGGAAAATCGTCTTCCGCCCCCGCGCGCGGGAGGCTTCGAGCAGCCGCGGGGCTTGGCAAAGACGAGTCGGACCCCGGTCGTTAACAAACGGATTGGGCTTCAGTTTGGGGCACCAGAACATCCGTGTCTCGGGCAGAGGTACTTCTGTCCGCACTTGTGGCTTTTAAGCGAGTGTGCTTATGTCCGGTGTATTTCGCCGCTTAGTGTAGAAACTTCGCATTTAATCGACGCAATAACTTAACTAGGTGGCGCCAGCCGGGTGGCGAGGAAAGCATGTAGTGACTCTACAAAAAATTTGGGTTTGACCGTTAAGGTGTCGGAGGGGGTCACGTTGACAGCTCGCTGATCATTGGGTAAGAGTGTACCACGTGACAATGGGCAAATTTGAAGTGATTGGTCCGTCTCTGGAGGGAAAGGGGGCCCCTACAAGTCTAGAAATGGGGTGCCGAGAGGATTCTCTGGGATTCGGCTCTTGAGATCAGGGAGATTCGGCTCTTGAGACTGGGGATCTATGGGTTTTAATTTTGGGATTTTTGCAATGTAAATTACTGTTGACTTGTTGTCGTTTTGTTTTGAAATAAACGTGGCCACACTGGCCACTGTAAACCAACCAACGTCGTGATGTGTCCAGCGAGATCGAACAAGTTTTAGTTTGTTTTTTTTTTGTTATTCGATTTTCCGGGGGACGTTTCATCGGGCGAACACCATCATCGGTCGTCACCATCCTTGCCGGCCCCCTCTCCTCGGAAAGTTGACTGATGTAGTAGCTTTTTTCAATCCCGGAATGCCCGTTACCTGGGCTAGTTTCTCGTGTGCTGTGCTGCAACCTGTGGGGCTGCCGTAGATTTTGTCCGCGAGAAAAATCTTCGAAGTGTACCAAGGCTACCAGTGTTTGAAAAGTACTACGCGAATATCACAAACAAGCGATTTCTTCAAAAAAGCGAAGAAATATTTGTGATGCGTTTAGTGTTTGGTTCGGCAAATGACTGCTTCTGCAACCTCGTGTGGAATCTTCACGGACCCCTTTCTTCTCGTTTATGTGTTTGTATGGTTGTTCTCCAGTGCCTGTATCGACATTATATCTCGGATTACATCTTTCAAGTCCGGTATTTTCATCGTAAGTGCGCTGCAACCTACTCCTTTACAACAATTGACCGTTTCGTTCCGGATTACGTCTAGAATTAGGCAGTGTATATTTCCTATAGTCGGTGACAGGTCAAGAAGGAAGTGAAAGCTCCTCCCACCCCTTTTACTCCATCGGAGCGAACGGTGGAGAGGAGGTCGCCTCCTCGCCAGCGTTCACTCTGCTATAGTGGAAAGAGGTGGGAGGAGCTTCCACTTCGTTCTCGACCTGTCACCGACTATGGCAGCCGGGAGAATAATTTCCCGAAATTCTACCAGCAGTCGCCTGCCATTAGCTGCCTAAAATCATGTGACAACTGAAGGTAAAATACTAACTTTCTTATTCTCCCGGCTTGTGAAAACACATTTCATGGACACCTTTTCTTTGATACACGTTTTGTAGACACGTTTCGTTGACACCAACGTTTCATGGTCACTCGTTACGCGAGACGCACGCTGCAGGGACATTTCGTCGAGCGTGTATCCTGAGACGCATGCTCACCGACCCAGCCCACCCGTTCACGCCGCTTCGTGTCGACAGTCTGCACCGGCTCATAACAAAAATGTTAACCCACCTGTCCCACCCGCACTCGTCACTTCGCGTGTGCAATCTGGGGCCGCTCATTAGAAGAAAAAAAGGGAGAAGCTATTATAGGAAAGCTAATCTGAGCTGTCTATGAAACCTCTTTTGACAAATTGGGCCGCAAAACAGGGGCTACGTTTACATGGATGCGACAGCAGCGCATCGGATCCAGTTAGCGAATCGGATCCACTCAAACCACTGCGTTTACATGGATTTGGGTCGACCAGCAGCGGCACCTCGTGTCGAAGGATCACAGCGCAAACCTCCTGACCTTTTGATTTTTTCCGAGGTTTCCGGTTTGCCTAGCGGCATGCAACGCAACGCTCCTGTGATCCCTCGTTCGAGCACTCGATTCGATCCGCTAGCGTGTACATGGAGAGTCTCGATTCGGATTGAGCATCTCAAACCACCCTGTCCTAGCGGATCAGATCGAATCCGATCCGATCCGAGCCGTTTACATGGACCGATTCGATTCGTGAACTGGATCCGATGCGCTGCAGTCGCGTCCATGTAAACGTAGCCAGGGACAGAGTAAGGGAGACAACACGAAGCGCTACTTTCAACTAATTGTTTGTTAAAACAACACACACTATTTATACACCCAATCAGGCTGATTGGGTGTATAAATAGTGTGCGTTGTGTGTTTATAGACCCAATCAGTCTGGTTGGGTGTATAAATAGTGTGTGTTGCTTCAATAAACATTTAGTTGAAAGTAGCGCTTCGTGTTGTCTCCCTTACTCTGTCCCTCTCTTGCAGCGCCTTTTGTCAAAAGCGATCATGTACGAACTGCCCATATGTCACTATTGATGTCTATAAAACATCGCGTGTCGATGAAACGTCGTTCGATGAAGTGATCGTTCCGCCAACGAAATTCTACCGGCAGTCGCCACGACTGCCGGTAGAATTTCGGGGAAATAATTCAGCCGGCTGCTGGGAGAATAGACACTACCTAACAATCACCCGGTTCTTGTTTGCTTAGTAATCTTGTCAGTTGTTTAAGAGCTTCGTTGCACCTCTTCACATATCACGGATTGAATGCAAGTTTGTACTTGTTTACGGAATAGGCTGTCTAATAAACTTCTAGGAGATTTGTAAACGATCTCTTGTATATGTTTACCTGCCTGTTTTGCAATCACCTGGGCGCGTACATTTTTTTAAGGGTTTTATTGATGTTTTAAATAGGTTTATTAATTTAGTTATGAAGCGGGTGCATAAAATGGTGTAACGGTGCACCTTTGAATAGGGTGCATCTGTATTCCCTTTGAGTTCAGTGGGTGTAGAAAGAGGTGTAACAGTGCATCATTGAATGAGGTTCTCCTGTGTTCCCTTTATGGCAGTAGGTGTAGAAAGGGAAGTAATGGTACACTATTGAGCAGGGTACATCTGTGTTCCCTTTGAGTGAGGCGGGTTTCTGAAGCGGTACAATGGCACACCTTCGAATGGGGTGCATATGTGTTGCCTCTTATATCATTGGGTGTAGAAAGAGGTGTAGCCGTACACCATTGAATAGGGTGCACCTGTGTTCCCTCGAGTGAGATTGGTATAGAAAAAGGCTAACATGTGCACCACACCAACGGGTGTACAAATACTCCCCCCAAAGGGTGTAGTATATGCGACAAGCACTTACACCTCTATGGGTGTACCCTACTACACTCTTTTTTTAGTGTGATGTCAAATAGAGAATGCACACGATGTCTAACGAGTCGTCAGGTTACTCAACGGATCACAGCGTGCATGCCAAGTGGAATTCAATAAAGTTGCTCAGGCATGCAGCTTAGACTAACCCGTTCGAATCCTTCGTGCGCACGCAACCAAGACAACGGACGCGAGAGACGGAAGCCATCAAGGAGGGAGACTGGATTTACTTTTTTCGGTTGACCGGAGAGCCGATCCAGGCCAGAGGCTCAAACTGTGTGCATTTCATGTAGCCTTCCCGTCAGGGTGCCTTTTGACGCTTTCTCTTCCGTAGTTTGTATACGAGTCTTTCTTTTATTCGATCGGCGCGTATGACCGGCGCTGCTGCTCGGGTTCTTTTCAGGAAGCTCGCGAAGATATATAGACGGATGTAATGCATTATCCAGAAAGGCGGCGTTATTCCGCAGCTGCACTACACGAGAGAAGGAGATGCGAAGATAATATGCAAAACCTGCTTTTACAAGTACCTCAAGGACACGTGGCCGTCGTACCTACGGGGTCCCGAGAGGCTTTCGAAAGGCCCGGATTTCCTGCTTCCTTTGTCTGACGACGGTGCAAGAGGCTCAAAAGAGCCACCGCCAGTTTCAATGAAAAGAAAAATGTCTAAGAAGTACTTTGGGTCAAGGGCTGTCTTCACGGGCAAGCGTGGCCCTCTTTTTGCCGCGCCCACCTTCTACTCGTGTCTATTCTTAATGTCGTTTCATGCCTTTTCTCTTTAATGAGACTTTATATGGTCTTTTTATGACGTTTTATGCCTTTGATATATGCCTCTTCATGTTTTTCTTCGTGTCTTTTTGTGCTAGTTCTTCGTTCATTTTCTTTATGCCACTTCATGCCTTTTTCACGTCGTTTTATGATATTTCTTCATTGATCCCTGATCAGGTTTCTATCATCCAAGATTTCGGGACATTTGTGGTGGCACCTGGAAATGACTCATGAAAAGTCTGCTGAAGTTTAACAACCTGACGAGCCCTTTATAATTGTTTTAATCCCATACTGAAAGACGAAACATTGTTGTGTGCGTGTTGTTTAGGCAACCGGAAGTTACTCTGCCTCAATGGGAATCTGGTGTCTCAGCTGTAGATGTGAAATTTAACCAGTGCAGTACAACCGTTAGTTTGGGGTCGTTAACGTGCAACACGCAGTAGTGATACACGACCGCACGCCGGTACGACGCTCATCCAGATAGAAAAGGGAAGGGGTGGAAATCGAACCCAGCATCATTGGGTTCTGTCGCGCGAGCTTTCGCTACACGCGCTTGAGCTGCGTAACACTCTGCCACCGATTCCCGTGAAAGACGTCGCTTTAATCCAGCACGACAGTCACTCACGGTTAACAGTGAAGGCCCACCCGACAGTAGTTCTTTCTATCTGAAAACCCTCGAATTTAAACCACACCTCACTAGAGCTGGAAGGCTCTTCAGCTTTTGGGCGCTATAATTCTGAAAATAAATATAATTTAATAACGCGTGCACCTTGAATAATTATAATGGCAGCCATGTCGAAACTCACGTTTATTCAACACGGATATCTCTACAGTGCTCGATAAGTTGGCTATTTTAGAAACTAGGCTGCGCGCTTACAAAATTCTAAATAGTGCTTTGCTGACATATGCATCGGGAGAATAAATAGAACCCACGCATGAAAAAAACAAAATTCGCGTAATTTATATAATTATATCGAAGGAGCTGTGACAACCCAAGGAGGCTGAAGCAGATCAGGAGCTCGGTACCCGCGCGACTCACCCCAGGAGAGTGGTATCCTTTGCGGAATATCTCAACTTGTGCTTCGTTGAGAAAATACTTTTCTACAGAAGACTTGTGTATCGGCTGTGAATTTAACCGAAGACAGTGTGGTTATTATTCTGACGGTTGCGCACCCGGCCTTAAGTGCACCTGACTGATGACCCACCAGTCGAGGCGCCCAGTGTACGTGGTGTGGTATTTTTTTCTTTGCTATGTTGGAGACGGTGGATTCACGCTACGCTCAGGCGGCCTTCACCGGTAATGTCGGGATTCACGAGACTGTGGCTCATTCGCGCCTCAGCCGAACACCACTACGATCACGCCATCGCACCCTGACCTTGACCTACGGTCCAGCTGCGCAAGGCTCTATAACCCAATCATGCTTCATTCGACCGAGCGACGCTTCGTACTTTGTTCGTTTCACGCTGCCTACGTGACTGAGGTCTCGTAGTTCACCCGTTCGCCCTCGGCTAGTTCTTACTAAAACCCTGATCCTTCTGTGAGAAACGAAAGTCTGAGTGCACAGATTGTCCTGACGACTACCAGTATATAAACTTCGCTTGGGCTGCTTCACTGAGACTGACTCCACAACACCAAGGGTGCCTCAAAAATGCTGGTCACTACAAGATCCCTACAGTGCACAACGACTAGACCCACGATTTATTTCATGAAAGATAGTGCGAACCGAATTCTACAACACAGGCGCATCAGATTTTTCTTTAATCTTTCCTCCGTTAAGTCTACACGGGAAAATACTGCGCTTGAAACTCTGTATAATTATTTCTGAGTCATGCTCGTTGACAAATCAAGCAACATAATATTGCATCGATCCCCTATCGTAAGTAGAGAAAGCACTTGACTCCACGAGAAAATATTCCACCCGATAGATATTCTTTCAATAAATATTTTAAGTAAGGAGCACCGTCTGGCGGATTTTTTACGAACTACATGCATATGAAGGACGGCCCAAGATGCACCCGCCCGCCAGAACACGATGGTCTCGTGTGGCTGTTTTGACTCTCATATATTTTAATGTGAGTCCAAACATTTTGTCGAACGCCCTTTCATTGAACACCGTTTCATCAAGGCCGTTTACCCGAACGTCGTTTCATCGAACGCCATTTCATCGAACGCCATTTTATCAAAGCCGTCTCATGGAACGTCGTTTTATCGAAGCCGTTTCATCGAACACCGCCAAGTTAAGCAGTACAAGTTTTTTTTTTATGTAGGAAATTGTTTATTTTAACACCGGAAGGATATTGTGTTATAATAATTTCTACATTTTATATGCTTTTTTTTTAATATGAAGTGGCGTAAAGCCCTGCATATCCGCGGACTATCCGCGGATCATCCTCGGATATCCGCAGTAAACTGACCGATGCGGATAAGAAAGAATCAAATTTGGCAGATTTGAGTTTCTATGGCACCAGCTGCTTCAACTCCAACAAAATGGTGAAAAAAAACGGTTTTGTTGGAGCCGTCGCAGCTGTTGCCATAGCAACGCGTATGTCGCAAGCCGTTACAGTTATACTCGGTCGAACTCGACGCAAGTGTGTGGATCGCCCTTCAGAAGCAGAGTAATATAAACATCTAAAATATACTGTAATGCTCCAAACATCGGTAAAGCGAAATTTGATGAAATGGCGCTCGACGAATCGGTGTTTGATGAAATGTCCACTTATTCGATGAAACAACATTCCATCAATTGTCCTTTACACCTTTTATGCGCCGTATGCAATGCTCTAGACGTTATTGTGAGGAAAATAGGAAATGCGCTCGAATACAGACGCTGACAATGTTGGTCGTACGTCCCTCAAGACCAACATATCAGCCACGGTTTCGGGTACATTTCATCGAACGCCATTTCATCGAACGCCATTTCGTCAAACACCGTTTCATCGAATAAGTGGACATTTCATGGAGCTCCAATTCATCGAACGCCGTCTCATCGAATGGCATGACGCCGTTTCATCGAAATCCGCTTCCCTGAATTTCAGAGCATTACAGTGCTTTTTAGATGTGTAACTGTCGCTTCTGAGTTTTTAACATTTCTGTCGAGTCACCAGCAATGCAATTACAATCCAGATTGCTTTTTCACCAACATCTTGGTTGCTGAATCGTAGCATATAACCTCATGGGGTACGCGACTGACTGTTTTCAGGTAAGATAAGAAATTGTTCTCCCCCACGCACTTCGTTCCCTCTCCATCCCCCTATTTATTCACGGATGAAACGTATTTCCTGAAGGGGGATATAAATATTCTTCGCTGCGACTTTTTTATTTGTTATTTATCAGTTTACTCGCGTTTTCATTTTATCCTTTGAGAATAGCTTCACTTCTGAAAACATAAGTTAGAAATCTGACCTGTCCATGGTCTGTCCTGATTACCAAAAAAAAAAAAAAGGATAGCCACGATTTTTTTTTTTTTGTGTTTCATGTCAACATGAAGACAGTGTCAGGCGTTCTTGGACACCGGCGGGGAGGGAGTTCAAACGGACCGTCTCACGACGCCGCCGTGAGGTGGGGGGGAGGCAATAGTTCTCCTTATGGTTGGAGTACCCCCGAACACTGTGTCAGGGAGGACCCGGCGAAGAGTGATTTGTTGCTGCTTCGGAGTGCTGCGCCCGCCATCGGCAAAGGCAACAGACGCGGCCGACTAGCTCAGCCAACGACTTCGCGGCTGCCCGGCTGGAGCGGCGGTGAGTCAGAACCGACGGCTCTTCTTCGCACTCTAAAAAGAAGCCTGTGCGTCTATTTTCACGCACAACACTCGGAGAGCCAATCACCGCAACTTGCAGGTAGCTCAGCGAATGACGATGCCGAAACATATGTGTTTAGACCGAAAAGCGCAGTCTGAGTTGTGACATTCAGCAATGCAAAACATCACGCTTGCATTGCTTAATGTCACAACTGAGACCGTGTTTTTTGGTCTAAACATATGTTTCGGCATCGTCATTCGCTGAGCTGCCTCCCATAAGTTGCGCTGATTGGCTCTCCGAGTGTCGTGCGTGAAAATAGACGCACAGGCTTCTTTTTAGAATGCAGGCCGGACACCCGAGACCGGAAGCAATTGACAACTTGCGCCGAAGCTCGAACCCGCCTTTGGCCGACGCGGGTTTGTGTAGTGCGTGTGTGACTCCGGCTCGTCGAGCGTACTTGGACGAGGAAGGTGACCTCTACGGCACAGGGACGCCTGGGGATGCTGTGGCACCTCGGGCTGCGTGCTTGGGCCCTCCGTGACACGTGCAACCTGCAACTGCGAACTTTATGGCCAGGAGAGAGTGCGGTGGGACGGACATGCAGCGTGATGGACGAATGAGGGGACAGGACGGAGAGGAAAGGAGGGCAGCGAGGATTCCCAGGCGGTTGTTCTTGACCGGCGGAAAAACGGAGGAGAGATGGAGAGACGGACTTGGGAGTCGGACCTGTCTTTGGTTGTACTCGTGATACTTGGGGCTTCTGATTAAACCAACTTATTAAACAACACATCGTCATGTCGCTGATGGAAATCAGAGTCGGGAGCTACCACCAGGCCATCTGTGATCGGAGCACCCGGCGGGAGGTACCTATCTGACACGTCGTTGCCTCAAGGACGGCTTCGTGGTTCAAGCAGAATACATCTCTCTCAGCGAATAGAGTACATCCTTGAAGGGGCGTACTTTCGCCAATGCAATAACCAGATAGAAGACCGCTGGACAAAAGCTTACCTGTTTTTCTACGGACCCGGACAAAAGCTCACTCCGCTTTTGCGGAACCGGAGCAAAGCTCACTTTTTTTTCTTTTTGATAAGCCGGACGTAGTTTACTCGGGGTCACATAGGCTGGGCTAAACTGTGGGCTACATAAGGTCACTTCAACAGCCCTTTGAAAAGTATATTCTTTGAACATGGCAAACTGAAAACCAAGGTCAAACGTTGAGACGTTGAGATGGCATTTTTCCTACGAGTGGACCACGGAGGAAGACCGTGCTCCGACGACGACCGGAATTTCCTTCGGATGTGTGGAAGGTGCACGAGGCTACGCCAATGGACGTGGACAGGAGCACTATTTAGTGTAAAGGGTAGACTAACGGGTTCCACTAGCTTGAGGAATCCGTTATTCTAGCAAGTGCCTGGAGGCTGATCGAATGTCTTCAATAGGATCAAGCGTTGGTCCCAATTGCTTTGTACGGCAAGATGAACTTTCGTTGGAGAGAGTTCGGAAGGCAACAAAGCGTCTTCAGAGCCACCTGAGGAGGCTGAGCGGAAGCTATCAGCTTCACAGTGACATGCCGAAACTGCTGGAGGCAGTGGGAGGCTTTATTCGCCTTAAGGATTTTGGCAATAAGCATTATTTTCTTATAGCAGGAAACATACCTTACACGAGCCACACATATTTTTTTCGTAGAATCCGCTGTGTCATGTTATTTCAGCCCACATAGAAGAGCAAACAATTTTATCCTGGTTCACGAGTAAAAGCGGTGAGCTTTTGTCCGGGTCTGTGAAAAATCCAATCAATCAATCAACCTTTATTCAGTTTGAAAGCACAAACCAGGGTGACGAGGAAAAATTCGGTTTATATCTGCTTGACGAGCCTCACCAAATCCGGTTAGCTTTTGTCCGGCGAGCTTTTGCCTGGTGAGCTTCTTTCCAGTGAGCTTTTTTTCCGGTGAGCTTCTTTCCGGAATTCCCTGATGCACTCTATGATCACAGGTTGAATAAGAAGTCAAGTCAGTGTTCCCGTTTTTTTTCACATTAACACCACAAATTATCAGTTACTATGAACGCAAATAGAAATGGGAGAAGCGGAGATAATAATGTTTCTTATTATTAGTACCTCACTCTATAAAAAAAGAAAGTTTATAAATTATATTTATTATTATAACCCTGCTACTCTTCGCGCGTAAAGGAAAACTTTTTTTTTTTTTTCTTCTGGATCAAAACGTTTTACCCTAAAGTAGGCGGTTTTCGATAAAATGACTTCGATGAAAAGGCGTTCGATGAAACGGCGTCGACGAAATGTCCGGACCCTGTCAGCTTCCGACAATGGCGACAGTGGGAAGCAATTAAAGGATCCGATTTTGTTCATCCCGAGTGCGAGAGCGACATCCAATTTGTCTCTTGGTGCTAGCTTAAAAAAATATTGACAGCCCCCCCCCCCAATTTTTTTAAAAAAATATTGCCATGCGATTTAGTATGGTAGTTAGAAGACTACCCAAATAATATTTTGCTACAGCGTTACGTATATTTTTAATAAAGTGACGAAAACGCAAGTGATCGAAACCGAGACCCGAACCTGGTCTTGAGAGGAAGAATGAAATTGGAGGAGGAGAAAGTTACCGAAAGTCACGTGGCTGTCAACTTTTTTTTTTTCAACCAACGTATTTTTTGTTTTTTAGCAGCCACAAAAAAATGGGTATAATATTTTTATTTTTTTTTATTCGGTGTGTGCCATTGATGACCCGCGACTTTGATTATTTTTGGTGGTTGTGCCCAGACCGTAGAAAATGGCACGTGACCAGAGAGAAGACAGGGAGCGCGACTCAAACCGGCCAGTTCGGGCGAAAATAAAACAGATTTTGAGGCACAAATTGTGTTCTCGGTAGTTGGGCTTTACACGTCATGTACAAATAAAAAAGTTGGCAAACATAAATACCCTGTCAGTGGTCCTTTAAGTAGTGTGCGCAGACGGTTCGCCTGGTAACGCGAGCAAAGAACGCGGTTTGTCTGCTACGAAGCGTCATTAACAAACAAAAATGAAATAAAAACGCACCGTACATCATCTGCCAAAAAAAAATTAAATTTCAATGGGCATTGGAAGCCGTTGACAAACACCGCCCTTTTTTGCAAATATCAAGTTACTATGCTGCGGTACACATGCTGACATATACCGGAGAACGAAGAAGTAC